>BMAO01004405.1:0-28941 GCA_019973975.1 Trichonephila clavata
AAGTTAAATTAGAAATAACTTTGTAGTTAAATTGTTTCTAAAAGAATATATAAAATTAATTCTTCAAAGTAACAGTTTATACATTTTACTAGTTATAAACTTTACGTTTCAAGTGAAATATGTTGAGTTCTTAAGTGTTCAGGTTTATACAAAGATGAACAACAAGTTAAAACAAGTTTAAATTCTGAGTAGAGAGACGACTCAGTGCAATGAACTTGTTGAAAACAAGTTTAAATTAAAGTTTCTAGGAAATTGAGCCTTAGAAATGAGTAAAGCAGTTTTAAGGCAAATATAGTATAAAATGTTTGCCAATTAATATAAAACTGTAGAAAAAAAAAAGAGAAAATTCTATTTGAAAAAAATGTGAGTGATTAGGATAGTTAAAAAATTGATTAATTAATGATCCTTTTCCTGGCTTGTTAATAAATATATCTTTATCTATTATTATAAAGTTAATTTATTAATTAGAGAGAAAATCTCAAATTTGTGATACATTTTATTTTTAAATTTAAATGCACCTCTTTAATTTTCAATAACAATTATTTTTTTTTAATTGAGCTAGATGGTAAGGCCTATGATTAATATGCACTGCCATTTATCTGATAATAAAATTTAATTCGAAACAATCAGTCGCTTGAAAACTTGAAAATAAAGTATAAAAATTTATTTATCTATAAAAAGGTAATAAAAATAACAATCAATATATCAATTTATACGTGGCGTTAAAACTCAGAAACTAGTCTGGGTACTATCAAGAGAGTTATATGGTGTAGTAACCTTCTATCCCCCATCCAAGAAGAAGACCCCCGTTTTTACCTGCATTGACCCAAAGTTACGAGGGCTTAAGAGGAGTTATAGAGAAATATTCCCGTTTTTGAATTATTAGACCTACAGACTTTAAATTTAGCCGAGTGTTCCTTTCATAGAGTAGAGATCCACTATAAAAGAGGGTTTGTGAAGGCTTAAAGGAGGGGGAAGGGGTTATAATTAAATATTCCTGTTTTGGAACGATTAGATCTGCAGACTTGAAATTTAACACAGGAGAAATTTTTCATGGAGTAGAGATACGTTACAAAAGGGGGTTTGAGAAAATTCACTCATTAAGGGGTATTTCGAGGAATTAAGGAGTGCTATAGATAAATAATAAGTACACTCACTTAAAAATTTTTTTTACATTTTCTATAAATTGTTTTGTACCGAGTTCTACTCTCCTTGCATTTTAGCTATTATATTGAGATTAGGTTTTATTTTAAAAAAATTAACCTGTGTGAAGCACTGATACTTCAGTTAGTATTTAATAATCAACATGATAATATTTACAATGATATAAAATAAAAATATTAATGCTATAAATTTTTTTCCCACTCATCATTCTCTGAGTAAACATTCTACTATTCAAAACATACTTTATATTATGCAAATTTTATGTCTATCAATAATGGATAAATTTATTATAAACAGTTTTACAGCATACATAGTATCCATCCAATAAATATTTTAAGGCAAAGGAATTATATATTCCTTTACTATTATACATCACTTTCAATAAATTAAACTGCAATTAATATTTCAATTTTTATTAGACTTTTTATTTCATTAAATTACTTACATAAAATTTATTTCATATCAAACTGGGTGGTGGTGGTCGGGTATCCCCAGTCTGGCTGTGGACCAACATCCATTATACAATTGTTCATACTCTTTACTCAAATTATGAAGGTATAATTCACATGCATGATTGTGAGGTTCTCTTCCCCCCCCCCAATAAAGCGTAAGGAAGGCAATAAATAAATAAATTTAAAATCTTCATCTTCACATTTTAATTTGTTAAACATCGTCACATTTGATTATTTTTGTACGCCCATGCAAAGCCTTATCATCATCATAAATGTAAATTTGTTCAAACTGTGGCTTTGTTACATTCTCTCGTAAAGATATAATGGCTTTTATTAACTATACTTTATGCATAAATAAATTTATTGCAGCATCACAAAAAACTTTTTTTATATATAAAGATATATACAACAAGCACGCATGAATAAAATCACCCATTTCCCATATTTCTTAAAGTTTTTTTTTTAAAAATTGTTCTAAATTTTTTAAAGATATTTTTAAGTGCACGAAATAAAGAAATAGAACTAAGGATTAATGTTATAAGACTAAGTGGAAAAACTTATAAAAAAGTACAATTTATTCTTTAAAAAAAATTTTTTTTTAGGTTACAAAGATTATTTAAATAATAATAATGGCTTACAAAGATAGTTTAAACTCAAATTAACATAATTTAGAAATCAAATATAACTCATTAAACATTTTTTTAATGGAGAAACAAGGAATATTTTTTTTTTACAAAGCAAAAGTCCATTTTTAAACTCCTAGAATCATTTACTAATAGCACTAGCAAAATCATTGCATTATTTAAACTTATAGATAAAAACAACCAATAGCCAAAATCTCGGATATTATCCACAAGAATATATCGTGTACCACCAATGGCAATCGAGAAAGAATTTCTCGAACTTGTCTCTTGAAGTTTCTTGAAATAGTTTTGAATAGAACTCTAAAAGTTTAGAACAATTAATGATTTATGATTCGATAGTTCTATCAGTACTGCTTCAAATAGCTGACAAGTGTAAAAAAAATATGATACGTCATTTCACATTAAGATTTAAGAATAGAACAAATTTTAGAGCAAACTATGTGTGGTATTCGAAACCATTTACCAGAAGATACTCATTATAGCCGCTTCCTTTGCTCAAGTACTTATATTCAAGTGTGAATATTGCTTCGATAGTTTTGACATAAATGATTAAATACCCAGACTGCTAGTCTCCTCTTATATTCGACATGAAGCGTATTTCGAATGATTAATTTTGGAAACATTTATATTTATTCAAGGGTGACGATTTCGAGAACTCGTATTTTCCATGAGATATTGCATTTCAAAGAAACTACTAAGATTTGGTTATTAGTAAGGACATTTCCTACTGGATGATAAATGGACCAAAGGAAGTTTGAGATAAAAGAAAATTTGGTACTTTTCCGTTTCTCTCGCGCAAATCTCGCCAAGCAGGCTTTATTAGCGACAATGCACAATCTGCACATAAAAAAATGTAAATGAATGTTAGTTCTCATTGATTTTCCATCTATATTTGATGTATTATGAAAAAGACTTTACTGATAAGAATAAACACTGACTTGTTTTGAAATTGTGGTGGTAAAAGGTTACAAGAGGGAATATTCCATTTGGTGTCGGTTGCATCACTGATTGGCGGGTTCATCGCTTGCGCTGGCGAAACGGAAAAGTACCTAAAAGCTTCTAAATCAACTTTTTTACATTAAAGTGTACTAAAGGGAAAACAATCAGATTTTTGCACGAGTAAGCCAAATGCATGTGCATAAGTCACAGTAATAAGAAATGTGTGGTATCTGCTCAATTTTGTATTTCGCCATATTAGAAATTTATAAGAATACGTATTTTTTGCCAATATAAAGGTGCCAACCGATTACTCTCGAAACCATGATTTTAAAAACGCGTATAAATGAATAATCTTTTGATATTTAGTGCTAGTTGAATTTGAATATTCCTTATAAAATTGTCTTAAAGATATTATTACAAGAAAAAATTAATTAAATACAATTTTTTGGCATAAAATGAAGAATGAATGACATACTTTCAAACATTGTACTTTTACAAAATGCTTGTACATTAATAATAACTTCTCTGAGCATAGCTAAGATTTCTTCAACGGGGCTAAACTAGGAATTTTGAAAAATTTGCATACTTTTAGAGTTAGGATCAATTGAACAATAACGTTGTTTTTGGTTCAAATTTCTCTACTCTCTGATATCATAAAATATTAAAAAATCCATAATTTATTGTAGGGCTTCATTCTCTGCTATGTTTTAACAGTTTGAGAATATTTCGACATATTTGTATTTATTATAATTTATGAAGAATCAACAATATAAAGCTATACATTACACATTACAATGAATTTCTCAGTATAATAAAATATGTAACATCTTGATAAATGGCTTTGGCTACTAATAAATTGATGTCATGAGCTTCATTAACAAAATTGTTCAAAACTGTTTACATTGACTTTATTCCATTGGGATTCCTAACCATAATAAATCATGAATTATGTAACATTGGAAGAAACGGGGATGCTGGAGTTCTGCCATTCGGTAAAATGAAATATCAATTAGTTATGAATACAAATTTTTTTGAATTATGCAAATTCGTAGCATATATTTGATATACCGAAAACATGAAATAAATTTTATTGGCATATGAAAAGTTGTTCCAGCGCATATTATAGCTTATTTACGGATGTCTAAATAACAAATAAGAATAACTGTATAATTTGTTTGCATATTAATCATAGTAATTCCATTGAGTTCTCTTTCCTACTTTGAAGATAAACATGATTTTTATAAATAATTTGTACAGAATTTCAAGTATTTATTTATAGTTTTCATTCCAGATAGCAACCAGCAGACTAGACACTATTCAGATGTTAAATATCATCATAAATAAGGTTTTCTTCTTTTGGAATACAGTCTGGAATTCCAAGACGATAATTTATCGTTTCGTGAATATTTTACAATTTTTATATAAGTAAATCTATAAGTTATTAATAGTTTTTCCTGTTTATTTGTACCAGAAGACGCTTTTATTATCCTGCAAGTCTGGAAAGCATTGAATAATTATCGTATATATCAAATGACATAAGAAAAAAAAATCTTACCAAATAACCATTAATTCAACTTGTTTCGTATGATGCCGTAGAATGAAATAGTCTACTCATATCTTGAGTATGATATTATTAAGATGACCATTTTTCTTACTTTGAAAAGGACGACGAAGAATTACACGCAAATATATGAAACATTATATTAATTTAAATAAAAATACACTATATATATATATATGTAATAATCCCAGTAATATAATCCTTTTAAATATCTTTTAATTATTTGGTCCATCCCTTCAGGACCAACGTTTTAGTAATAAGTTAACCCGCCGCCTAACGAGAGTATTTTAAACTACACCTATCCACCCACTCAGATCATGTGATTTGAGCGGCGTATAAATACCGAGAATCCTGGAAACCGCGTGCTCTTTCGCTTCTGTATTTGCTGCAACATGTAGCCGGCTGCAGCTCATTGTGCATTCGTTTTCTTTGTTCTGTGTTGTCCATTTCATGCTTTATGTTTAACATGTTTATATGTGCTCAAGATGTGGAATAAACAGATTTGAATAATCACAGGACTGTCGTCAATTCCAGCCAAAGCGAAGATCAATCGTAATTAATAGTAATCATATAAAGAATACCTTTCAACGGCCACGTCTATTTCATATATATATATATATATACATAATCATAATAGGTCTCCATTTTAGTCCATAGACTTTTTAGGTTTCTTCCATTTTAAAAGTTCTACCTCTGTTTCCTGTTATGCATATTTTTATTCAAATCTAGCACAATATTCATTTGCATTATTTATTTTCTAACTATGTTTCTTAGAATACGGTATCTATCTTTTAGCTTTCTGGGTGGTATAATTTTGTCTTATTATTTTATTTCAATTTGTTATGCTATATATATATAAACTGAAGATCCAAAAAACTTGTACAGATATGCGTATGAAAATAAAGAGATTTGGAACCAATCAGAGTACGGCGCTGCGGTCGTCAAAGCCTATATAAGACAACGAGAGTCTGGCACAGTTGTTTAATAAGGTTACTGCTGCTACAATGGCAGTTTATCAAGATTTAAGTGAGTTTGAACGTGATGTTATAGTCAAGTCAACGCACGAGAGATGTGATGCAGCAGCTCCAAAGTAGCGATGAAATTTGGATTTTCATGTATGACCATTTCATGAGTATACCGTGAATATCGGGAATCCGGTAAAACATCAAATCTACGACATTGCTGCGGCCGGAAAAAAATCTTGCAAGAATTGATTCAAGACGACTGAAGAGAGAATCATAAGGCGTGACAGACGTGCTACCCTTCCACAAATTGCTGAAGATTTTAATGCTGGACCATCAACAAGTGTCACCGTGCGAATCATTCAACGAAACATCATTGATATAGGCTTTCAGGGCTGAACGCTCACTCTTGTATCCTTTTTGACTGCACGACACAAAGCTTTACGCCTCTCCTGGGCCCGTGAACACCGACATTGGACTGTGGATGACTGGAAACATATTGCCTGGTCTGACGAGTATCGTTTCCAATTGAATTGAGCTGATGGACGTGTACTGGTATGGAGACAATCTCATGAATCCATGGACCCTGCATGTCAACAGGGGACTGTTCAAGCTGGTGGTTCTCTGTGATGATATGAGGCGTGTGAAGTTGGGGTGATATGGGACCCCTGACATGTCTAGATACGACTTTAATAGGTGACAGGTACGTAACCCTCCTGTCTGATCCATTGCACCCATTTATGTCCATTGTGCATTACTACGGACTTGGAGAATTTCAGCAGGAAAATGCGACACCCCACACGTCCAGAATTGCTACAGAATGGCTCCAGGAGCATCTTCTGAATTTCGACACTTCCGCTGGCGCCACCAAAATCCTCAGACATGAACATTATTGAATATATCTGGGATGCTTTTCTACGTGCGGTTCAGAAGAGATCTCGACCCCCTCTTACTCCTACTGATTTATGGACAGTTCTGCAGGATTCATGGTGTAAATTACGTCCAGCACAACTTCAGACATTAATCGAATCCATGACAAGTCATGTTACGGCACTTTTGCGTGCTCGTGGGGGCCTTACACGATATTAGGCAAGTGTTCCTGTTTTTTTGGCTATTCAGTATGCACATAATTGCGCTTACATCCTTTTTAATTATTTACTTAAACGAGTACTTTTCCATTTTTTTTTTAGACTCTAGGTAGACTCCTTGTGTGCCAACAAGTATAACACAAGGCTTACAAACGTAAGTTAATTCTCAATCAATAGTGGTAAGGAGTTTTAAGTACAGGGATATAAGCACAAATGGGAAATCGAAAGGTAAAAAGAAACAAGACGGGATGCAAATACAATAAACACGGTACAAAATACAAGATTGCTCACATGCAAAAACGGAGACATTCAGTAATTAAAATTATACAATGGTGAAGGTTTGGAAGCACATGTGTGATCAGAATAAAATTTTCAAAATACAAATGCGTAAAAGCAAGCATACACACAAATACTTAAGAATATACACACAGACATATATATATATATATACATATATATATATATACGCACTTTAAAAAACCAGAGAGAGAGAGAGAGAGATACATACGTACACAGTAATTGTTAGCAAACACACAAAAAATAATAAAACAGTAAAAAAAAAATTTAAATTTACAATCAAACAATACGAGAAAAAATGCTGTTAATATATGCACAAAACGTCTAATATATCGGAAATTTCGGAAAAACAAATATCCTTCATATTGAATTTTACGGAATGCAGCTAAAGCATCTTGATTTCTCACTCGTCCAAAAATCATTAACGACTGAAAAAGCTTTTTCGACTACTACATTCGTTCTAGGGAAAATATACAAAGCTATTTTAACATCAGCTCCTTATCGTCCTCTGCATAACATAAAAAAGCAAGGTTGCATACTACCTTTATTTATGTTTATGAGTTTTCTAGTGTGAGCTTTAGTGATCACCGAAGTTCGATTTAACAACACAACAGAGAATTCTTCTACACTGCTGGACACCGTAAAGGCAACACCCTGAAGGAAGCACGCAAATAACAGGAAATTTACAACATGGATTAGCGGAGGTGAGATATGCAAATGATTAGAATTTCAGCTCAGACACATCAAGCACGCCTGTGGCGCCACCTCAAAGCGCTATTTAAGGATTCGAGATTTCGACGATTTCAAGTTCGGCAATTGTGTTTTTCTTGTGGTTTTTACAAAAAACGATGAGTTATGTCTCGTAGAAAACAGCGATCAGCTTTTGATTAACTATCCGAGTTCGACAGAGGAAGAATAGTGGCTTACCGAGATTATGGGTTATCTTTCAGGGAAATCGGTAGTCGTGTTGGACGAAACCAAACAACTGTAATGCGGATATGTGGCCGTTGGATGCAGGAGGGTACGACGAACCGACGTGGTGGATCACATTAACCTCAGTGCACCACTTCACGTGAGGACAGGCAAAAAGTTGGCATGGCAATGCCGGATCGCTCAGTCACATCGCGAACCATAGCACAACACATTGGACCTGTTACGCATCATTCAGTGTCTGCGCGTACCATTCGACGCCGTTTACAGCAGAGTGGTCTGTCCGCAAGGCGTCCATTGCTTGGTCTACCCTTGACGCAGAACCACAGACGTCTCCGCCGCCAATGCTGCGATGAAAGAAGAATGTGGGTGGCAGAATGGAATGAAGTTGTCTTTACTGACGTCTCAAGCATCTGTCTGCAACACCACGATGGTGGAATTCGAGTCTGGGGATTCCGTGGAGAGAGAATGCTGAACAGCTACGTTATGCACCGCCACACTGGTCCTGCACCGGGTATTATGGTATGGGGCGCGCGGTGTTGGATATCACTCTCGCACTCCTCTAGTACGCATTGCCGGTACTTTAAACAGCCAGCGCTACATCTCCGAGGTATTGGAGCCAGTTGTCCTTCCTTACCTTCAGGGCTTGGCCACAGCCATATTTCAACAGGATAATGCGCGACCACACGTGGCACGCATTGTCCAAAAGTTCTTCATCTATCACTAGAATGAACTGCTTCCCTGGCCGGCTCGCTCTCAGGATCTTTCGCTGATAGAAAACATGTGGTCCATGGTTGCTCAACGACTGTTCCAGATTACACCCCAGCTGCCACACCAGATCAACTTTGGCAACGTGTGGAGGCTGCTTGGTCTGCTGTACCCCAAGAACACATCCAAAGTCTCTTTGAATCAATGCCGAGGAGTGTGGTAGCGGTGATCTCCAACAATGGCGGCTACTCCGGTTATTGATTCTGGCAGGAACCACACTTCACAGAAGTCTATAAACTTAAATCATTTGATACTTGATCAACATGTTATTTACAAAATAAATTTTGTTGTGCTATCTCTTGTCTTTCTTGGTGTTGCATTTACGGTGGCCAGCAGTGTAGAATAGCTGTGAAAATTTTAAGAACTGCAGGAAACTGAAGACGAAAAGTAACATAACAAATAATAAAAAAAATTAAACAATAACGAACACGATTACAAATAATTACATAGGTATTAGAAAATTAAAACGATATAGATTAAGAATCAAATATTTATTATATAAAGGTCGGATTTACCTATTAATAATTAGATTAACAATCTTTTTCGAGTTTGGCTCACACCATTTCTTAAATAATTTTTAATTATTTTTAATTTGCTGAAGGATCTTTCTGTTGCTGGCTTCTGCATTGCCACTCGAAAAACTGTGTTGTTCAATTCTCTCTGATAAAGGCCTCCAATCCTTAATGCCTGTGCACCATACATCGTTCCTTTCCGAAGCAAATAACCAACAACGTTGAAAGTAGGCAGCATACAGTATTTTCGAATAACACAGCCAAAAATGATTAACTACCCCCTATTTAGAAGTTGAAAAGTAATACGATTTTGAAAAACACCTGTTGTTCTGGTGGATGTCTTTTGGAAAAGGCACTAAAAGGTGGAATGGCTTCCATATCAAGAATTTGACGTTTTTCATTATCACTTAATATTTTATTCGTGAAGTTACCCAAGTCATGAAAAAGATTTATCGTTCATGTTTCCAAAAAAATGTCTAGACCGATGGTTCCTCCACTTTTACATGTGCCATGCATACATGGTCGTCGTTGACATGATTGGTGATACCTTTAAATGCAATAACTGTCGAAATTCTTTCAGTAGGCTTCTCAAGCAACACTATAGTGATTACACTATATATAAGACACTATTAACAGAAATACGCGGGTCAGTAGCACTCGTAGAAGGCTGACTAAGAAATGTAACAATTTTGGGCAATTTTTGTTTACTACATTCTCTTACTTATGGTTGTTTGTGCTTAAACCAGTGCTTCTCAAAGTTTCAATATTCGTGACCCAATATTCAATCTTAACTTTCATCGCGCCTCCCTTATACAATAACAATGCATTGAATTCAATAATACTATACTTTGATGTTAAAACCACTGTAAGAATTTAACCTCTTAAGAGTCTCACCGGGGTATATAAACTTCTCGCCAAACCAAAGCATTAATTTCCCCGACGTATATCCGTCTTTCCGAAGTACGAACTTTTCTGCGCACTGCTATCCATAAGAATATTGCGAATGCTTTGGAATGCAATAAAAGGACATTGACAATATATGTTTGTGAAAAATGTACTTATTTCAGATTATTTACTTCTTTATTCCTCCCCCCCAACACATCACATACGTGAGCTTAGGGGTAAACGTTTGGAATTGGGGAGCAAATTACGTAACTTTTAGTCGGCAGCTAATTATAAACCGTACAAATGATCAAGATAAGTGTTAATTTTTATACATAATTTTATATATGACAACAGTAATTAGTAGTTAATAGTCATTAGTAATTATTAAACTTGTTCTTAACTTTTAGTATTGTTAAATTAATTATAAAATACAAAAAAAAAAAAAAAAAAAAAAAAAAATAAAAAAATTAAAATTATCATAAGACTATCATAGTGGCATAAAGAACAAAGTTATAAAAGCTAAATGATCGACACAGAATATCGAGCACAAAAAAGCATTATCATGTGTACTGTGAGCACTGACTACAGTATCGAAAAAGACGGGCTGCTCACGGAGGGTGTGTTTGCTCATGATAACTCACGTCTCAGAGTCACAATGACTGGACTATTATGGAGACGTTGCATCCTTCTACAGTCGGAATGTCATGCGATTTTGTTTGGTCCACTGAAGAAACCTGAGAACGCTTCAACTGAATATCAGGACATGTGAAGGATGGGTTGTACAGACAGAATTGAAAGGATCGCGCTTGTTCATCAGTGCATGTTGTGCTTATTGTTATTTTGAATAAGTCTATATTTGTACCCGTGTGTTTCGTACCTTTTCATTTATCACTTGTATTGTGTACAGTACTTTGTAGTGTATTATAGTGTTGTGTATTTATTTTTTATTATGTCGGAATGTATTTTGTTTGTTTACTTTCAGTGAACTAATAATTTTTAAATAATCTTTTATTTTGGATTTTTCAATATCATCGCACCCTCTTCTAGATTTGTCACGCTCCCCAAGGGGGGGGGGGAAGCCTCAAAGTTTGAGAAACGCTGGCTTAAACGCACCACTGAGTTTCTTTTTTTTATCCATAATTTTAGTTTTCTAATTTCTAATTCGTATCTGCTAGAGTACTTACTGATGATAAAGGGAAGGAAAAACGTAATACTATAAAAGGTCCTTTACACTTTATGGAAGAGGATAGTTAATTTTTATTAATAAATACCGTATTTTTTGTGGAAACTTGCTTCTATCTGATAGCCATGATTGTTGACACTAACTCTAGCTCGAATATTTCATGAAAGTAAACTTTTTCTTAGTATTGTCATGCAAATTTTAATCCATTCCTCTTGAATCGTTTTCCAAAGTTCGTTCAGTATTCTTGCATGCCGTTTTCTTGAGGCTCGTTTTAATAAATCGAAAGCACTATATCCCTTTAGAGAAGCATAGTGTGATTTTACACGTATTTAATCAAATGCTACACACTTTATTCATGTTTATGATTCTTTCTTTGCTAAATATGCGACAGTAAACATAAACATGTATCTAGACGTTTTGTCGATATGGAGCTCAGGTTTATCAACGTCCTTTCCGTATAACAAAAGAATTTCTTCTTCAAAGTTTAGAATTAAATTTTTACTCCTTCCTGGGTAACATCTTTAACATTAGATCTTTTTCGTTATTATAATTAATCTATAATTAAAGTAAAATACTCTTTTGAGCATTTCAAAATGCATTAATATTTTTAAAGCATCTCAAATGTTTACTTTTAAACTGTTCCTAAGCTAACATAAAACACACATTTAAAAGTATCTTCTAAGAAACTCCATAACACATATTTTTCTATTTAATCCTTTTCCTCATTACATCAACTAAAACTAATATTATATATATTTCAAAAGTATACACAAAATAGTTATAAACCTAAAATAACTATAGTCATCATAGTATAAAGTCCTAGCCACTGTAGTACTAAAGCAAACTCCTGACCTTAGGAACCAGGATTGCAGGTTCAAACAATGTTTTGTGGCCATCGAACCTTCACCTGTATTTGCCAATATATATATATATATACTCTGGGCCATATATATATATATATATATAACTACATAAATTTTAACAACTATATAAACTATTACACGGAATAATATTTTTTCAAATTCCTTTCCCTTCTCAGGCATTTCAATATGCAAAACTTGTTTTGTTTTCACATTATAATAAAACAGAAAGAGAGGAAAATATATTTATAAGAGGACAGGAATGCAGAGTTAAGGGGAAAGCAGGATTTCGAAGAAAAGAACTGAATTTTAAACTAGGTGTATAGAAAATACGCAATCTGCCTCTTGACAAGATATCGGAGTAGAAAGATCTGAGATAGTAGATACAAAGAGATCAACTCGTCACGCCGTAGATAGCTACTTTAAATTCTTTTTCTTTCAATCGAAGAAAGGTTGCCAGGATGATAAATGAGAATTTTGTTCCAATGTTTTCGCCAGTGCTCATTAATTTTTATGGTTTTGTGTTGATTTGAGCACACAAACCAGTATGAAATTTCGTGACATTTGGTTTACTTTTTGATTAAATATTTTTATGCTTTCCTGAGTTTTTTCATGTATATGAATAATCCACTGTAATAGTAATAATATATGCAAAATAACTATAACCTTACACTAGCATAAGTAAAAATGTAACTAGACAGTATATAATGAAACATTAACCACAAAATTACAATATTAAGATGAGCAATTTTTTTACAATGAAAAGGAGGACAAAAAATTCAAGAAAAAATTACAATTTAAATATATGAAACATTTAATTCAAACAAAACTACACTATATATACAGTGGTGGCCAAAATTGTGGACACTTTTTAAAATTGTTATGTTTTTCAAGTTTGTGTGTTTATAAGAAACGTTACGTTGTGCAAAGTTAATATTTTATATCATTTTAAAGATAATTCAATGCTGAATTCAATACAAAAAACAACAACAAAATTCAAATATTTGCAAAGCAAAAAAAAGTTATGTGGCAATAACTATCGATATACAATAAATACTGAGGATTGCAGTGAGTGGGGGAGCCTTTATTTTTTTATTACAGCTTGCTATGGATGTTTCATTGAGCTGAAAATAGTTTTAAGCTTTTCCTTTGTTATTACATGATGTCATGAAACAATTACATTCTCAATTATTTCCTTTTTTCTTCATGGGTACCTCATTTGGACAAGAGTATTCAAACAGTGCCAAAAGTTTTTGATAGGATTGAGAAAAAGATTATTTCCCAGCCAGGACAACTCAAATGGTTTTAGAACGATACCAGTCTTCCGATAACTTTACTATGTGCCAAGGAGCAGAATATTACTGACAAATAAATAAAGCATTGTTAGTAAATAGAATCCTGTTGGAAGGTACAAATTTGGATTCTAAAATGGAGACAATGTATTTTCTGACATTCAGTGTCCCATCTGAATACAGTAGCACGACATGAAGATTCATCCCAAAATGCTAATTGCAACCTTTGAAAGCATTCCTATTGATTTAATCCAGTTTTAAAATCATAGAAAATCATAGCATGATAATGTTCTCGCATCAACTCCATTTTTTCTTTTGTCTAAAATTTATTCTACGTTAAATATCTTGAAGTAAGTCAGTAAAAGATCATCTGCTGTGTTAATATACTTTGTATTTTCAAATTAAACCATTAATTTTTTTTGTAACTTCCTGTGTCTGCGCGTATCTCAAAAACTTTAGAGTTACCCTCGTATTGAAGTTTACGGTAAGCGCTGAATCTAAAGTATCAACATTCAATCTCGGTTTCTCACTAGTCTAAATATCATTACCAATTGAAAAGAATTATTTCAACTGCTGCATTAGTGCCAGGACATCACAACGTAAACTCAACGAAAATAAATTTTCATATGAACTGCGTTTATTTTTGAAATGGTTGAATATTTCTACCTATCTTTTATCAATTTCACATGCTGATTTACCCACTGTTCTAATTTATCAGAATTTAACTATACATTCAATCTTCTAATTTCTTCCAACAGACAATTGCCCTTGATTTTAATATCAGGTATTTCTTTCGATAAAATCTCAACACAATTTTCTTTATCCTCTCAATTTACTTGCGTTGGCGTCAAGAAACACAAATTTGAAAACTGTCATTTCCTGTGATATTTGTTTCAGACCATTCTTCGACATATTGGAAACATGTCTGGTATAAATTGTGCACTTTGGAAAACTTTTCCGTTATGTCCGAATTTGATTCTTCTAAATTTGACAATTTTCTTTCTACTTTTAAGAAGAATATTTTTTTTTCAAATCGTGGTTTATATTGAAGGACCAAATCGCTTAAAATAAGACTAACTACTGTAGATTAAATATGTTCACTATCAATCTTTTGAATCGTTTTGTGGAAAATAGATGCCTGATTATATGCAAAATACTTTAATATCTCTGATAATTCAAACTGTACCGGTACATGATGCTTAACATTGCAACCTGGCATCTCTGAATACAGAGATTAACGGATTAGTTTTAAAATTTTGAAAAGGAGAACAAGTAGGAGGACTCTTTTTGAGGAAGGACAGTACCTATAAAAAAGGACGATTGGTCACCTTAACAATAGCAAACTCTTGACCTTAGGAACCAAGGATAGAACTTTAAACAACGTTTTGAGGGGGACCAACCTTAAATTATAATTTGCTTGTGCTACTGAGCTATAGGAAAAGGAGAAAGTATTATAAATGTCATTATTAGAAGACACAATACACTAATACTGTTTTTAAAAAAATAAAGTCTTTTTTCTTATCCAATGGACTGCGGATTGGTATTTTTACCATTGCAGACCTAGTACATCCCCAGGAGCTGGTATCACTCTTTAGCGCGGCGCCGTATATGCGGATACCGATCACCGCAGGTAATTTTGACGCCCAGTTTCCTCCAAAGAGGGAGGCACCTGAGCTCTGACGATGCGAACTTGTAGCAGAATTTAATTTTGCCGAGAGCGCCCAAGCCAAACAGACACTCTAGGGATTTTTTATATGCCGTATAATCATACGACATGGCCGATGTCGATTTTCTGCATCACGAAAATCCACCGACTTGGGCCGGGGTCGAACCCGCAACCTTGGGTGCAGAAGGCCAGCGACAAACCAACCACGTCACCCGGCCGGCTTTTTAAATAAAGTTGTAGGAAAAATTAACTAACATACTTACTTAAGATAGAAATTGAAAATATTTGAATATGAAGTACCATTAAAATAAATAATCATATCCCCATTGCACAGCGCAATGATATTTCCCGCAAATACATAACAAAATAAGAGCAGCATCGCATAAAGGTAAAACATAGTAAATAATAAGATCAATTATTAAAAAAACTATGTATATTTAACATCTTAAATTATTTTATAGGAAAGTTTTTGAAATGAAGAGGACCCCCAATCATAGATAACGGTTCTAATTTTAATATGTTTGTTGTTGTTGCTAATGCCACCTGTCTGACTGTAGTCAGATCGAGGCCCGTGAAATTCATCATGGCTTCGAGCTATGTTGTACGCCTGTGTCGTTAGCCATAGCTTTGAGCACTATTCTGGTGATAGTACGATTTGGCTCGTTCCACCCCAATTTTGAGGGAGAACACCCTGGTAGTTGTCAGGAGCTTCCCACCTATCTTCCCCTTCCATTTACCTTACGAGAGGACTTACGGCTCGACGGCTATTTAGAGTACTCCCATGCCGCGAAGGGGCACCATACATTTACAAACATCCATGCCTTTTCTGGGATTCGCACCCATTCCCTACGGCACAGCAGTCAGCGTCGTAAACCACTATACCGGATGGGCGACTTAATATGTTTAATTTTATTTAACATATAGTGCTGTTTTGTTACTATATAAAAAATTGAATAACATCATAGTTAAAAAAAAATAAATAGCATTATGGTAGAAAACATATTAAATTAAATTTAAAACCCAATGCAAATATTATTAAAATTTTGTTTCCTTTACTTTATTTACTTGTTTCATGATAAAACTTAGTCACTCATACACATTACGCATGCAAAGTCCTAGAACTCAGCAATCTCAGTTGATATCCAACAGTTTTCCTGTCAGATGAATTTCCTATTTAGTGACTTTGAATTATCTATATCGGGAGTGGGTAACTAGCAACCCACCAAGATACTCAGAAAATCCGCTTTGAAACGAGATTTTTTTTCCTACGCGCGATTCAAGATTCGACCTTTATTTTTCAATTCCTTCTATTAGCTCACCATCTTTCTATATTTATCTTGCTCAAATGTTCAATCTTTAATAAAATACATTTTAAAGCACTCAATTGAGCTGAAATTTTATATACACGCTTATTTTGGATGACAATACAGTTATTTAGTTATAATTAATAAAATTAATTGATTAAGACTAATTATTCAAAGAATTACAAATACAACCACGTTAGCATCATTTTTGGTGACTTGCGACCATTTTGGCGACTTGGGTTAAAACTTGAAAAGGTTTTTTTCTCACATTTTAAAGCTCTCATTTGAGCTGAAATTTTCTATACACTATTGTTTTGGGTAACAATACGATAATTTAGTTAAAATCAATTAAAATTATTGACTATAATAAATTATTTAAAGAATTACATATACAGCCACGTTGGCTTTATTTTTAGCGACTTGGGTCAAAACTTTAAAAGATTTTTCCCCCTTCACGTTTTAAAGATGAACAGTTGAGCTGAAATTTTATATACACGATTGTTTTGGATGACAATGCGATACTTTAATGAAAATTAATAGTCACTCCCATTCGAAGTATATGCTCAGTCCCTAGAAAAACTCTTGATATTTGAACTGAAACCATACGTGTTGGTGCACTCGATATTTCGAAGTAGAATCTGTGGTTGGCCAGACTACAAGATGCGATAATCCAAAGTTATCTTATAAAACTCTCCGCAATTCGAACACTTACCTGTAGCAAACAGGTTTGTGCTTACATGTTTTGTTTCGTATTGTCTCTGCATGTCTCACCTGTAACATGGATCCTTTGATGACCATCAGTCTGCTTGCTCTTCTTTGTATTTCCCGGTTCCTCAGGCGGAAAGGCACTTTTATTGCTTTCCTTCTTCAAGTGGACAGTTTTTGTCGCACTTGTTATCAGTTTTCCATGTTCGTTCAACACGTGGCCTTGATACACATGTATTCAGAAAGGATGGCCCGCTATTGTGAGAAGAGATGTGTAGGACTGTGTTTTTTGCATCTCTTTGACAGGACGTTTTATGGTCTTCTGTGTAACTTATAGCATGTGGTACCAAATAGGAATGGACCTAACTGGACCCTGCATTGAAGAACCAATGGAGTCAGTGTCTGAAGGAATCGGGCGTGAAACGATTTTATTTCCAATGAGAAATGGAAGAGATTTGGTGGGGCTTGAAACAGTCCTGTTCGAGAACTACTACACAAATGCATTCTCTTAAGACAGGACTTTTAACTTCTGTATATTTATACTGTATATATAGTATGTACTTTTTAAAAATACTTTAAAGTAATATTGTGCAATTGTGTTGTTTTATTACATAGCTTAAAATTTAAAGTGTTAGAAAAAAAATTTCACTTCGTGTATTTTGGGAGTTTTTTCTTACCCTTTTGATAGTTCGAAATTTTTCATTGGTCCTTCCAGCTTTGAATTATCGCGAGTCGACTGTATATTCATTTGATGTTATTCCCTCTCTGGCGCCATTGGACACCCCCATTTAGACAGGTTTATACACTTTAAATCTTTTCTGATTCCAAAACCTTACATTTTCGTGGTACGGAATTCCCAAGAATGGGTGCTTTGTCACTTGACCGAAGTTGAAAATTACGAGATCAGTTCGCCAATAGCCCTTCCGTTGTGACGAGTGCGACATTAATAAAAATAAAATCTTCAACGCTCTCCTTGTCAAAAATTAATCTAAAATTAATTATTAATTTAACGAAGCTATCATTGTTAATTTAATTTTATGAAATGAATTTACAAAACAGTATCTTGCTTAAAATCCGTCGTATTTGATTTGCTTTACGCTTTCGACTTTTTTTTATGTGTGGCTTTATTATGAAGGTTGAAAATCATTCAGACGAACCAGAATTTTTTATGGAGTAAAGACTATTGATTTGAAGGGTAGTTAAGCCTAATTCTGCTCGAAAGTTTTTTAATTTGTTTCTGGCCATTTTTTTGTAAGACACATTTTTTTTCACAGTATTGATTTACTTAAGGAAATTGAAAGCACATGATGTTGATAATTTTAAAAAAAAATTCCCCTGTATGAAGAGCCGGAACTTGAGATACCTTTCAGAGGAAGCATTTTATTTTTAACACAAATTACTCTTTTTTTTGGATTTGTAATTTAATTTTACTTTTAACAACAAATTGAGAATTTTTTTTTAAAAAAAGTTTGGAAACTAAGCTTTTACTTTTGATAAATCGCAGGTTTTGATTTAAATTGAAGGCAAAAAAAAAAAAAAAAAAAAAAAAGATGAACAATATAAAAGAACCACTCTTAGATGAAAACCAAACGTTTTCACTTGTTAGTTATTCGGAAGCCTATACATTTCACACCGAAATGGTAAACAAAAGAAAATCCAAAGCCTTACGTATATATATTATATATGTTGGTGACCACAAGTGAATGCTTGGAGATTTAATTGAAGTTAATATTTTTAACTTCATACTGAATTTTTTTTGTTTATAAAAAGAAATCCATTTTTCTTTCTTTATTTAATTTTTTTAACTTTGCTATTTCAGTTACTATATCGCTTCTTGGAGTCTAAGTGTGTTCACTTAAAATTTTTTAATTTTCCATCACGATTGCACTTTTTAATTCCCCTACGAGAAGAAAGGTATACCTGCTAGTACATTATGCAAAGAAGTATATACACAAATATAAAAGCAAAAGAAAAAAACTTGTGCAGAGCATTTTTTAGATTAAAGCTTTCTTACTGCAGTTCGAAGGATCTCAACTTATATACCAGGTGTCTGATGCAATATTGCTTCTTACTACTATAAATTTCTCGATGCAACATTTTCTTTAAGAACTAAAATTACGAGTAAAACTGTATTTCTCCCGTTAAGTGGTATAATTTAATATCAGGTGAAGGTCTTGGAAGTAGAGATTGCAATATCGGACTAAAAGTTCAATGAAGGTATTCGGTATATTTTAGGTTTTAGTACCGGGATACCGGTTTTAATACCGGTAGTAGAAATTTTAGAAAAGGAAAGAAAAGACAGGAGCTTCTTTGTTTTATTTGCCATTTTTATTAGAGTATAAATATCACAAAAAATAACGAGTAACTTATCAATTATAACAGTATATAAAGAATCTCAAAAAAGTAAAGGAACATCTTATTTATTTAAATCACAAAAAAAGTGTAAATATCACGATTCAGTCAGCGGTCTTCATCAAACAAATAATAAAACCAAACCGAAGAATTATCAAATGGTTTTTTATGTTCTTTAAGGTTATTCTTATTCATCCTTATGGGTTATAACTTATGAATTGATATATAATAAATCTCAAAAAATATTTTGAGCCCTAAAGTATATGTAAATATAATGTGAATAACAAGCTCACCAATTTAAAAAATGTTGAAATACTACACACTTTCTCCCCAACTATCACCTTGTTTTCACAGATACGAATATCAAACTACGAATCCTGGGCGTGTGCAGTATCGCTCTGAGCTGTAATAAGATAGTTTTGTCCCACCTCCTTGGATGATTCATATATTTTATCACTTCTCTTGATTGTACAATGCAACTTTGTATTCACAGTCTAATTAATTTCGCACGTTAAGGAGACATAAAAACAAAAACGTATACTATTTTGCGATGTTGGCGAGTGGAGAAAATTTTAAAAATTTCTAGTAAATACCGAGACAACGGTACTTAAACTTGTGAATACCGGCATTACAAAATTGTACAAATGGCTCAAAATACCGGTATTGGGAGTTGCACTCCCTACTTGAAAGATTCAGGACTACATTGAATGAGCCTGTTAACCGGGGAAGAAAATTTTGTTCAGGTCTTTTCATAATGTTGACTTTTCTTTGTTTTGCTAAGTAATATCACCTTTTTGTTCGGGTCATTCAAATTAAGTTCAGATTGAGACAAAAATGAAAAAGGTGGTCATATTATTTCCTCACGTTCCCATTCATCTAATGCCAAATGTGTATTTGCTTCTACAATATCATCCTCTAACTCTAGATCATCCGGTCCATCAGTTAAAAAGTTGTTATCGCTTTCATGTGAACTACTACTGATGCTTGTAATTAGAAATCGTTCACTCGACCTCCCGAGCAATATTTCACTCTCGAACAACAGAGGAAAGTGTACTTATAAAAATCAAATATTTAGGGTTTTTTGTGTTCTAGAATTATAAATTGAATGGGTAAAAACTTTAAAATTAAAATAAAATTCTTTTCTTTTCGCATTCTGTTAAGTATTATGCTTAGTTATAAGCAATTAAAAATTGTCCTTTTTTTAACGATTTGGGCAAAAAATGACTACTTAAAAAGTTAAAATAACACCAAATTGTGCAAATTCGTAATACTACAATGTGTGCAGTGGCCTAATAGTACTCAGGGTACAGATAGTCACTGTAAAGATTTGTAAAGTCAGGACCCGTCATCAATACTGGAGCACACAACCACGCTAAGATTTTTTTTGCAATTACAAAAAACGCCAACGTAGTTCAACGTATTAGGTTTAAATTCCAAAGCAAAAAATGTCGTCATGTCTATTGAGGTAGTCTTCCCGGTATAACACAATATTTTGTTACCAGTGTGTGTGAACAGGTTATAGAAAATTCCTCGTAAGAAAATTAAAATAGAGAGCCATTTTTATAAATAGCTCTATGCACTTCAGAATTCCTTCTAATGTAAGAAGGTATAGATTTGCAGTTCAGCATTTCTAAGCACATGGATTTTTTTCAAGTATCATGTATAATGAGAGAGAAATCCTTGAAGTGTTAACATATTATTACTTTAAATTCAATTATAGCGTAAATATTTCACCGTAATGATAACTTTTTTCATCAATCGAATAAGAAAACTAATTAAATCGTAACACTTTAAATGCCAGTTAAGTGTTCAGTAAGGTTTTCTCGAATTTAAATTGAAATTTTTCACTAAATTAAACTCATATGCTAATTATACTATTTCTAATCTTCCGAGATGCATCTTTTTTTTTAAGATGAAAGAAACGTAAGACAAGTGGCTAATATAAATGAGTAAATTTTGAAGAATCTAAAAATAGCTAATTGGAAGAAGTTTATGCCCCCTCCCCCGAAAAAAAGGAGATCTTGGATATTATTTTTTAAAATTTGCTTAGTTGAAATCTTGCTAATGTTTGGCTGCTTGGATTTTAGGGTGCATAACTTCTTTCATAAATTTGAAATAGAGATGATTATAGTTACAAGCTAATTTTTCAATCAATAACAGTAATGTTTTCGACTTAAAAATTGAGTAAAACTAACAATTATGTAAATTGTTTGAATTTTTGCTCATTTTATTTAAGTTTAACCAATGAGCTTGTAAGCGGAAAACCTAGTAAATGAGTACACATTTTAGTATTCAGTAAACGTATGTTTGCATTCACATTTATTGGAATCATAAAGCAGTTTATGAGGAAAAATTACTGAAAATTTTAAATGAAGAGAAATTAATATCTTAAGTCTTGTAAAAGAGAGTCTATGCTGAAACGAAATAGGCTAGTTAGCAATTGATTTGGTAATAATTTTAAATTTTCATCATGAACTATGCCTCGTTATCTTGAAAAAATATTTCAAAACATCTCTTGCGATAAGAACATTATTTCAAGCTTTATAGATGGAAGTTTAAGAATATTTCTTGTTTATTATTTACGTTTTCTTTTAATCTAAGCATTTGTTGTGTCAAAGAATATTTTTGACCGCAGAAATACAGTATTTGTGTTAATATCGTATAATATAATTAATCGAATGGCCGTGAATATAAATGGGCATTATGGTTCACTATCAATTGTGTCTTATTGGTGGTTTTGGTAAAAAATTTTTTTTAAATCTTACATGCTATGTTATATTTTCAATAATAACTTCCAATTACTAAACATTTTCTACATCTTCAATTGATATTGTGGTGAATACCGGTTGCGTGTGTGTGGTGTTATCAAATAATAATAAAAATCATAATAATATTCTGGAGTCCTAGAATGTCTTTTCCTGGATTTATTGGTAACAATAACTTTCAACAATAAACTTAACAATCTTTAACAAATTAAACCATTACATTAATTAGACTGAAACTAAAGAGAATTCTAATATTCAAGTTAAAAATCCTAGTAAACAACGGCAATCTAGTACGCCGAAGCCAAGAATTACGAGTAAAACATCAGCACATCTAGTTATGCTGAAGCCAAGTTCAAGATTTCAACTGAGACAGAATCCGTTACATATGGTTTCTATCGAGATAGACCACGTGGGTTCTAGGCGGGGTGTCAACTAAACTCCACCTACTCAGACCCCCCGGTCCCTAATTTACAACAGTTATTATTATATGAGAAATGCTTTAGAGAATCCAAATAGAAATTTTTAAAAAAAAAGAGTAATTCATTAAGAACTGCATTTGATTGACTTTAAAGAGATTAAAGGAAGGTATTTAGATAAATTATCGAAACGGTAAAACAGATGTAAGCAACTAGTGACCCTCGAAAAGTTTCTATGCGGTTTCCCAAGAGAGTCAGAAAATCCACTTTGAACCAATATTTCTTTCCCGTACCCGATAAAAGATTCGTCTTTTTTTTCACTATTAAGAAAACAGAAATCCGTTGTTAGAAAAACAAAATACCTGAAAGTGCTTCTTCAAAGAAATCATCTGCTGAATTTGGAGGACGAAGTCACAAGATATGAAGATTTAAAAATTTGAGCCTAAATTCAATTAGCTCCGTTATCCTATTACTGCTGATATTGATACAGCACTTGTCGAGCTACAGCTTGAGCTCGACAAGTCTTGATGCAAGTCTTGATGCTACAGCTGAGCTCAAGTCTCAATGACTTGAAGTCAGATCACAGTGTGAAGAAAATGTTTGATGCTCTATGACACAAACATTTTCAAATCTTTGTCTGCTGAAAAATTTCTATGCATGAAGAAATTTGCGGGAAAATTGTTCATTATATCTTAGTCGATATATGTTTGGGAACAATGTTTTTCTTGCATGGATATCAACGAGAGTAAATGTAGGTGCAAGTTAGCCGACATAAACTCGAAGTCCATGATGAGAATTTCAACAAGCGATCTGAAATTAGCACATTAAATAAATTGAATAAGAAACTGCCACTATTTCATTTAGCTTATATTTATTATTTTATATTCTTAAAGCCATCATTTCAAAAAGGTCTTGCTCTCCGGTATGCTCCACTCCCACAATGAGGTACGTGAAGCGAAACCCTGCGATAAAGCCATTGCTAGTCTAATGCTAGTGAGAGTTTATAGCGTCATATTCTAAAACAACAGTAATATTGAAAGACGACATAATAATTTTGAACCACGGTCAAGTGAGAGAGCGACACATGAACTGGAAAATTACCACTCCACACTACATCAAGGGAGGACTTTGAGCCACGAAGGAAAGAACGTGCATCAGTTCTTCTACATGGCGGGTCTTCAGTGGCACCAGGGCGTGAACTCATGACATGCAGGACACGAGCTCATGACCCTGGCCTCTAAATAATCTTTTTAGGGATCTAGACTTCTCTTTTTTTGCCATAAGTTTAATGCAAGAAAACGATCAGTAGTACATACTTTTTTGTTATTAGAGAGATATACAACTTCTGACAATAAAATTAGGTGAATGAAGTCAGAACGGCCGATCTGGCAACATTGATGAAGCAAAACTGTGCACATGCGTAGCGGAGGTGCTGACTATCTGTCAGGTGTTAACTGAGAACAGGAAAATGAACGAACAAAAGATCATTTTAAAGTTTTGTTTTAAGCTTGGAGTGAGTGAGTGAGTGAGTGAGTGAGGGAATATTAACGTCCCACTATTCAGCTACACGAGGGCTATTGGGGATGGTCCACGTAATTTTGAACCATAGTCAAGTGACGCGGACGACACCTGATCTGGCACCCCCTCTCCTAACTACCACACCAACGGGAGGAAGTTTGAGCTCTCGACGGATTTAAAGTGGATCGCTCATCTACACGGCGGGTCTTCAGTGGTATTGGGATCGAACTCATGACACGATAGCCACGATCCGATGCCTAGACCACTTGGCTACCGCGGCCACTTTAAGCTTGGAAAGACATCGAAAGAAATTTAAGTGAGGGTAGTACGTGTTCATGAAGATCAAGCACTTTCCATGAAGTGCGTGTACGAGTACCTCGCCCATTTTCGAGAAGGCTGGGAAAGGGTTTCTGAAAAAACCCATTGTTGCGCCCTCTAGCACCCGCTATGTGAAGCGAGCTTGTAAACAGAGGGGGACTGGAGTTGTTGAAAAGAAACTGAACGGTAACAAGACACTGAACAGATGTGTAACGAAGAAAGGCGAGCGGAATGCGTTATGTAGCGGTTTTTTATAAAAAGTAGATTAGTTTTTAAATTATATTGTAAAAATAAATATTAGTTGCTTATCATAAAAGAAGCCTCTTTGATGTCAAATGCATGAGAGCCTCTCATTTTATTAATAACGATCACATGGATCAAGTAAGAATACCACACCCATAGCGGAAGACCAGTGATCTTAATCAGTGACGAAAACATTGAGAAAGTGAGGAAATTAATCACGAAAGATCTTCGATTAACTGTACGCATGATAGCCAATGGACTGCAGATTAACCGTGAATCCGTGCGGCTAATCTTTACCCAGCATTTATGGATGAGGAAAACGTGGAGGATACGTAGGGTGTGACCCTAGTACGTACAAGATTCATGGCTTTTTATTCATGACAATGCTCACCCTCACATAGCCAATATCGCCAAACAGTTCCTGGTAAAAATGGGGGTGGGGCAAGTTGAACATCCACCATACTCGCAGATCTCCATCCTCCAAACTTCTTCCTATTCCCACGACTCAAACTCGCTTTGAAAGGAAAGAGATTTGACGATATTCCTGACATCCAACGAAACGTGACGAGGCTTTTGAACTCCATCCCAAAAAAGACTTCTTACAAAGTTTCCACTGCATATATAGCAGATCTCAGCGGTGCATAGCTATGGGAAGTGACTATTTCCAAAAGGACAGTAAGGTAACTTCCGGTAATATTTCATCCACGTTAATGTTACAGGACTATTCAACGAACTTTATTGTCAGAGGTTGTATTTATAGAATGCGTATTGTGACATATTGGAAAAATTGATGATTACCGTGAGACTTAATGAACTAAATTAATGATTTATTACCTCTACAGCCATTAATTACAATATTTAAAGTATTGAGTATTTTAATATTACAGAATACAGTTTTGGTGATAGGAGGAGAGCAATACACAACTCTTTCCAAGGGTTCAAATGGTAATCTCTTTTCTCTCTCCTGGGGTGGAGTTGTGCCTTCTTACTTCTTACTCATGTCAGATGAACGGATTCTGTAATATTTTAAGAATGCACGTATTGATGTGAAAGGAGTAATTTTATTCGTATAGAAAAGCCGATGTATCAAATGAGGAGTGAATACGTTATAATATTAATTTCTGTTGATAATATATTTTCAATCAGTAAAAAAACAGTAACACTGTCATTGTCTGTATGATACACCTTAGTGATTTATTAGTTTGTTTATATGGTATATTTATTAGCATTGTTTGTAAATTATTGATAATACACTATTAAATAGAAAATTACTTACATACACTCGCCGAATTAGTTAACAGGGGTAGGTTAGCGCAACATTTAACAGTCTTGATTTAACAGTATTGATAATTTATTCTCCTGTTCATTCACATACGACCTATTATGTAAATCCTTACAAATTTCAATATTTTTTTACATTATATTTACGTAAAACAACACTCATTATTTTTCTTGTAAAGATAATATATCTGATGATGACTGTTGTGATTTGGTTGCGTATTCAGTTTTCAAATATCAGTCCTTAATTTTCGTTTTGAATATTTATTATGACGACTCACAACACACAAACAATTAAATATAAATTAAAAACTGCTATTTTGTGGGTAGGCACATCCACCGATTTCAGGGTTCCGTTATCGGCTTAAAATAGTTATTAAAGGCCTTCTGCGACCAGTGCAGTGGTCAAGATAGTTTTATAGACGATCGAGCAAGAACGTCTATATTTACATACATGTGTAGATCACTTCTTTAGAGGGATTATCATTCTGTTAATGGTCAAAAGGTAACAAAAACTTCTTCAACTGTGTAATGTTTTATTGTGGGATAAATGAGAGCACAAATTAGAATGATTACTTTTTATATAAAAAGGTAACTTTCATCTTATAACATATGCATGAATGTTGCACAATAGTTTTATTTGCATTTAATTGTATAGTTATGCGTATGTATGTTATGATGCATATCATGCTGATATATTATATACATAATATATATATAATACATACATAATATATGTCAATACATACATACATACACATATGTCAAATGGTGATTGTTTGATAATATGACGCTTCATTTTACATTGCCACAATTTTTCCAAATGTTTGTCTTGGTGTAGGTTTAGTCTTTATTGTGTTAGTGCTGTTTAATATTGTGTAATGTAGTATACTGAGAATTCAGAGAAATGATTTAACTATACATTTTTGCCTGATTTTCCAGTACACTCTTCATACAAGATTGAATTAACTCATGTTAACCTAGTTGCATTTGAACAGATTCCATCGTTTGTGCTAATCCATCTGTTTTCTTGACTGAATTGCCTCATAAATATGGCAGTTTCATGATGTGTTATATCTTCGTTGCAAACACGTAACACTTCTGTGGAGAGTCGGTAGGAATCCTGGGGTGCCATCTCGTCACTTTTCGATCGTCTCTTAAGTCGGCTGCCTTCCTCGTCACTTTTAACTGTCATTTATAGCGACTTTATAGTCTTCAACAGCCCTAGCCTATTATTCAGACTCACCTAATAATAAATTGTCAATCAGAGCTTTTCTTACTTTGATATTTATGGCTCAACATGCTATCCTTTTTAAAGTGCGAGGAAGCTTATCCGCTATTTATGAGATCTTTAGAGTTTTTGGAGTTTTAACTTTGCCAGTGCTGGTGCTGGTGCGTTCTGCTGCCGTTTAGGGGTCTTGGGCTTCAAACTTTCTTAGCAGCTGTCTTTTTCTGCTTTGCCTTTGGCTATGGCTTCTGGCGTGAGCCTTTGCTTTTTAGCTGGAGAAGCACTCCACTTTCTTGACCTTTTTGCGGCTTTTAGGCTCACTCGCTCTTTTGACGATGCGCCTGTAACTTGAATGATCCGCTTGTCTTTTCCTGGTTTGCACCGAGAGTTCCGGAACGACGGCGCTCTTGAGGTACTTTTTAATAAAGGAGTCAGACGATCGAGGTCTGACTTTGTGTGACTTCCATGTGCTTCTTGATTGCGACAAGAGATGATCCTCGTTCTTTAAAGCCGGATGGCTGCGATGACATCTCGAACTTTAGGTGCAAGGGAGCGGTACGGTTTGTTCGCTGTGTTTCGCCTTTTGTATGTGCGTGGCTGGCAGGTAGTAGCTGAAATGGCGCAGCGGTTTCAGACATGTTTGCAAGTTCAATCTTGATCTGAATGACGATTTCTGATCTGATCTGATCTGACGTCACCGGAGACTGGAACTTATTCAAGTTCCTCGCCCGCATCTGAATTTTGAGACTTGCTGATGTTTTCGTGGTTTGGGGTGGTGCTTCGTGAGTGTGAGCCAATCGAGTGAATAGTAGACTGTTATGACAGCCAGCTGTATGAAGGATTCTAGGTGACTGCTGTCAATGACTACTCAGAAAAAGTGATTAAACATATTGAGATAAAAATTGGTATGGTATTGAGGAGAGAATTACTGTTAGAAGGCTTCTAGTAGTAGATGTTGCGGTTTTAGGATCTTTGATTTTATTGATATTTTTAATAAACTAGGAATTGTTTTAATATTTTAATTATTTTGAAAAGGTCTAAAATCGAATGTCGCTGCAGCATATCAGGATCGTTAAATAATTTATTTTGGGGATGGCTTTGTCTTTCTGGTTATTATTTTACTGTTTTAGGGGGATGCGTTTAGTTTATAGTTTACTGCAGATGTTAGCGAACGAAAACCTTCACAATATCTTTGCTGGTAAAGTTTTATGGTTCAGCCATAAAATTCCTTTGTTTGGGAAGCTAGCATTTAGTATAATAGCCGTATGTTCATAATACGGCAATTGACGGGTAGGTGTATCTTGACGGTTCTTTAATATTGTCTTTCGTGGTGTCCTTCTCCCACTTTAGAGCATTTCGGACTTATGTATAATGTCGCTGTGTGATAGAAGTTTTAATCTAGACATTGAGTGGTACCTTATAGAGTACCCCACTACTATCTGCACATGGCACAAGGTGAGGAGAGTTCAAAAGACTCGGGTGTTGACCTGCTCTGGAGTGACCATGAAAAGGGATGGAGCTTTGTCTGTTCTTGAAATTAACTAGATGTGAACTGTTGTGAACCTGGTTTCGTTCAGACTACGTCATAATTTAGGGTAGTATATCTAGGGA